>VMOF01000388.1:15230506-15253955 GCA_011764245.1 Trialeurodes vaporariorum
CTGTGAATCATCCTTGTCAACATAGAAAGAGTGACGAAATTAAGATAGGAATGTCCCATTGTTAGTGCCTTCGGCCACCATTACGCTCGCACAAATAACTGCGTTTATTGAGTTTAGGAGTGGAGTTTGGAAGTTTTTAGTGCCGCCATCGTTATTTCTTGAGGATTTTACGCCATAATCGACTATTAAATCGCTTATAGCAAAAGTGTGCAATAGCCCCATTATATGTAATCCTATGGGTTGTTCGCGGAATTCCGAGAGATTTTCCATGCAATTCAATGAAATGAAAGAACTACGGAAATAATGGCACACGGAATTTTTGACACGGAGCTTCACGGAGCACTGTTACCAGGGTAAACGGACCAAAATTCTACCGAAAAGTGCATTCAGAATTTTTTTTTCGGAAAATTTTCATTATAATTCTGACTATTTTATAGGTACAGAGATTTTTCTCCGTTTTTTAAAATCACTTGAAAAACTTCCGGTTCTGGAGCATCTAAAACTTCATAAATTGACTCACAAACTTAAAATGCGTTTGAACATTAACTGACAATGGACTCCTCACGTGTGGACATTATCTAAATCGTTTAGTACACGAGACGAGGGTAATTAAGTCGTAACTTAGGGAAACATTCCATGCATCTAGAGAGCCAAAAAAGATAAATAAAATTCGTAAAAAGGGTCTTAAACCTTTATACTCTCAACTTTATAACAAGCCATAGTTTTCAAATTTGGCATATTGGTTCACGAGTGACGTCATTTTTTCCACACTAACCTCTGGCGACTGCGTGCCCACCTCCGCACGCTCTGAGGAGCTCCTCGAACGAGTACATTTAACACCCTGCAAAAAACCGTATCACGATGATCTGTCTACCCAGAAAACAATATCAGGCTTGCCGATCTGGCTTAAAATGGGCTTTTGTAAGACGTCTTTTCATTCCGCCTTAAAGACGTCTTAAATCCGTCTTATGGTCGCGGATCCAAAGACGTCTTTTAAGCTTGTCTTAAATCCGTCTTAAATGCGTCTTTAAGTCGATTTTAGAAGACACCTTGTATTCCGTCTTAAATCCGTCTTCCAAAGTGGGTTTTAAGACGTCTTTCGATCCAGTCTTACAAGGCGTCTTTAATCCGTCTTAAATCTGTCTTCAAAGACGTCTTCAAAGACGTTTTCCAAGACGACTTGAATACCGTCTTCGAAAGTGGTTTTTAAGACGTCTTTTAATCCAGACTTATAAAGCGTCTTTAATCCGTCTTAAAGCCGTCTTCAGCCAAGATAGCTAGAAGATTGACTCCAACGTTTTCAAGTCCTTAAATATTGATAATTTGCAAAAATCACAAATTTTTTTAAAAATTTCGAAAATTACGAAAATGTCCACAGTTCGGAAATTTGAAAATTACCAATTTTTTCATAAATTTTGAAAATTACGAAAATTTTCATTAAGTTTGAAAATTACCAAGATTTGCTCAAATTTTGAAAATTACGAAATTTTCACAAATTTTGAAAATATTGACTATTTTCAGGCAAGCTTGGAAAGCTAGGCTTCCTCGAGACGTAACCTATAGAGCATTGTGACCGACGCCTTTCATATGTCTTTAAGACGGATTCGTAAGACGGTTTTCAAAGTTGTCTTATAAGACGTCTTTAAGACGGATTCGTAAGACGTTTTCAAAGTTGTCTTACAAACGTCTTTAAGACGGATTCGTAAGACGGTTTTTGAAGTTGTCTTAAAAACGTCTTAAAGACGGATTCGTAAGACGTCTTCAAAGACGTGTTTGGGCGGAACTAGAGACGTCTTTAAGACGGATTAAAGACGGATTTAAGACAACTTTACTTGTCTTATAAGACGTCTTTAAGACGGATTGAAGACGGTTTTTGCTAACTGGGTAACTTTTGAAAGTAACATAGTGAATCACTGACTTTGAGCCGTAACACAATACTTAGAAACCAATTGCTTGTAAATATTCACCACAGTTTCATTTTTTACGGTGAGAAAGCAAACTGGATTGACAATCACAATTCCTATACTGGATTGACAATCACAATAATTCTTATCAACGGAATCTAATCGAGAAACACAGACACCAGACTAGCTCCTCAGTGCGCGAGGAAGTGGGCGGGCATACGCGTTGTGAAGAAGTGAGTGTGGAAAAAATGACGTCACTCCAGTGGCGTGGCGTGCAATTTGGCAACGTTGTAGTGTGTCCGTTTAAACCCATATAAAAGGTCGAATCAACGAACTAGAATGACTAGAATGGCCGACACAGCGCTTTTACACGGGGAAGCTTGAAGCCTCCGACCTAACCTCACTTTCCGGGCTAGAAGGGCAAAACATTGGATTCTTCATAAGACCCTGTGCTAGAAGGGCGAAAGTTTTCGGTTGTTTTTAGCTCGTAAAAATCGAATTTTTGAAGGCTGGTCAACTTTTTGTGAAGTAGGAAGGTCGGTTACCGTAAAAATGCAGGAAAACACCGGTTTTTCCTAATTTTTTCTAGTTTTAATGAAGTTTACAAGTGAGTGTTGTCACCCCAGCCGGTACTGGCATTGGCATCTAAACAGTGTCTCAATTGCGTGATTTCTGATCTTTCTGCGAGCTTTCCTTGTTAGAAATGATCCTTCCTTCATTCCCCAGTGTTATTAAAGCCATTGTTTGATATTTGAGAGTGCTGAATGCTTTAAAAGTTTCATCGCGTTCTACTGAAGTCTTACCTGACTGGTGCAGGCACTGACTGGATTCTAAGCTGTTACTGGGATATTCAACCAGTTCTGTGTCAGAATTTCTAGCATGATTATAGTGAGAGATATTTAAAGCCACTCTTCTGTGTAGTTTGAATCATCTCAAAGCCTTAATGCCCTTGATTGACATCGGAACTCGGAAGATAGGTTGCGGAATTAGTCTCTCCGTCTCTTGTGCGCACAGTTACTTCCAGGCAGTAAACAAAACCAACTTATCTCTTTTAGTTAAGTGTACCAACTGATGTAAGTTCAAATTTTGAGTCTGATTTACTGTAAGTGGTAATCTTTATGCCAAGATTATCATTTGCGCAACTCAGTCCGAAGTTAATTCATCGATGGAACTCAGATCAGCGGCAACTTTTTTTGGATTACTTTTACCAATCTTTTACTGCAGGTATGCTCTTTGAAGTGAAATTTTATTTTCTTCTGTATTCTTAGCACTTCTTATTTCCTTGCTCCAATCTACTTTCTCTACCTTTCGTTCCCTTTGTGCGCTATGTTTACGGAAAAAGGTATCAATTTGAACCGGAAGGGGTGGTCACAAATCATCATTTCATAATGGACTCAGGTTAACTGTAGTTATCTGGTGCTGATCGGTCTCTGAGAGCTGTTGATGATTGAAACAATAATATATAGATGATTAAGAACCGATCGGAATCCTACACATTTAGTATGAATTTACTCAAAGTGTTATGAACACTTGGTACCATGGATTTCAGCTTCTTAGCTGAATTTTTTCATTTTCAGGGCCACCAAACCGACACCTTTTTGTACTGCACAGAAGTTAGGTTACCAGGTCTTGCCCAATAACTTGATGTGTACGTTCGTTTTTCCTTCCAAAATTTTGAAATATTGTTACCTCTGTAGAGGTTGTTTCACGAAAGTTGGCCGATAACAGATTGGTTTGTTTACTGCGCAGAAACGATTTTGCGTTTTTGAGCATGTGCAGGAATGCGAACACATCTTTGCGCAGCAAGCCGCATGATTTGTCGTCTGCCTTCTTTTGTGAAACGAGCTCTACCTACGCTCACTATATATTTTTATTGAGGGGAGAATCTTTTGACCTCAAGAAATCCATGCTATGTTCTTAAGCAAAGATAGGAAAGGGTTCCTTCTCCTAAAGCAACAAGTAATCAAGCCTCAAACAAAAACACTGCATGTGATGCAGTGTGCTCCTTCTGCTAATTTTCTTCACAAAAAGATGATGGAACTCAACATTTTCTTCACTGCGGGTAGCCGTAACAGTTCAAGAGTTCCATTGAATCGGAATGAACAAACTAATCAGTTTTAATAGTTTGTCCGCAGAGTTGGTCACTATTATAAGCACCGGTAGCTGCACAGGCCCAGTCAGAAAACATTAGACCATAGACCATTCAAGAATACCCGCACCAGTAGCTCATTCCATCAGTTTTCATGAATAAACAAATTTCCGTATCATACAATGATTCGTACAATTACAGTAGTGGTTCTGTGAAAAACAGAAAAAGAAATAAAATTTCACTTCAAAGAGCATACCTGCAGTAAAAGATTGGTAAAAGTAATCCAAAAAAAGTTGCCGCTGATCTGAGTTCCATCGATGAATTAACTTCGGACTGAGTTGCGCAAATGATAATCTTGGCATAAAGATTACCACTTACAGTAAATCAGACTCAAAATTTGAACTTACATCAGTTGGTACACTTAACTAAAAGAGATAAGTTGGTTTTGTTTACTGCCTGGAAGTAACTGTGCGCACAAGAGACGGAGAGACTAATTCCGCAACCTATCTTCCGAGTTCCGATGTCAATCAAGGGCATTAAGGCTTTGAGATGATTCAAACTACACAGAAGAGTGGCTTTAAATATCTCTCACTATAATCATGCTAGAAATTCTGACACAGAACTGGTTGAATATCCCAGTAACAGCTTAGAATCCAGTCAGTGCCTGCACCAGTCAGGTAAGACTTCAGTAGAACGCG
Source organism: Trialeurodes vaporariorum (assembly GCA_011764245.1). NCBI lineage: Eukaryota > Metazoa > Arthropoda > Insecta > Hemiptera > Aleyrodidae > Trialeurodes > Trialeurodes vaporariorum. Next base: position 15,235,198 of record VMOF01000388.1, read on the forward strand.
ATGAAACTTTTAAAGCATTCAGCACTCTCAAATATCAAACAATGGCTTTAATAACACTGGGGAATGAAGGAAGGATCATTTCTAACAAGGAAAGCTCGCAGAAAGATCAGAAATCACGCAATTGAGACACTGTTTAGATGCCAATGCCAGTACCGGCTGGGGTGACAACACTCACTTGTAAACTTCATTAAAACTAGAAAAAATTAGGAAAAACCGGTGTTTTCCTGCATTTTTACGGTAACCGACCTTCCTACTTCACAAAAAGTTGACCAGCCTTCAAAAATTCGATTTTTACGAGCTAAAAACAACCGAAAACTTTCGCCCTTCTAGCACAGGGTCTTATGAAGAATCCAATGTTTTGCCCTTCTAGCCCGGAAAGTGAGGTTAGGTTGGAGGCTTCAACGAAACTCCATGTCGGCCATTCTAGTCATTCTAGTTCGTTGGGTCGAATGCGAAGGTAATCACCGAAAACCCGATCGTTCGATCTTTTTCATGGGTTCAGATGGAAGAACTGTAACGTTGCCAAATTGCACGCAACGCCACTGCGTCACTCGTGAACCAATGTGCCAAATTTTAAAACTATAGCTCGTTAAAAGCTGAGAGTATGCTAGTTAAAAGACCTTTTTTACAAATTTGATTTGTCTATTTTGGCTCTCGAGATAAATAAAATGTTTCTCTACTTTATACGAATTTTTGCAAGGTTTATTTAATTCTTTACCAACAATTTTTTCTTGTTGTTGCCTTTTACATACGATTTCATAAAGCTCTTAATCGTAGAATGAAGAGGGTGGGCGAATGGGTCGACACTGGGGCTGTTGCACAATTTTGCTGTAAGCGATTTAATAGTCGATTCTGGTGTAGAAACCTCCAAAAGTAACGATGGCACCACTAAAAACTTCCGAAATCCACTCCTAAACTCGATAAACGCTTTTATTTGCGCGGGCGTAATGGTGGCTGAGGGTAGTAACAATGGGAGATTCCCATCTAACAATACTGTAACTCCATTAAGAAGTGACCAATTAGAGACGACTTTCATTTGACACCGGTGTCCATAGGTGTTGCGGTACCATTCATCGGATGTGGATCACTATTCTGGTGACTAATTACTCTGTGAATGATCCTTGTCAGCATAGAAAGAGTGACGAAATTAAGATAGGAAACTCCCATTGTTACTGCCCTCGGCCACCATTACGCCCTCGCAAATAAAAGCGTTTATTGAGTTTAAGAGTGGATTTCGGAAGTTTTTAGTGCTGCCATTGTCATTTTTCGAGGTTTTTACACCAGAACCGACTACTCAAGCGCTTGAAGCAAAAGTGTGACAACAGCCCCGATTGCTACGGAAATAACAATGAGACCTTTAAAAAAGTCTAAAACTGACTCGACACGCGGAGACAACTTTTAAGCTCAAAGTCCAGATGGACCACCAGAGTGCATGTATGCATAGGCGGGTCCAGCAATCTGGCAACTGCGTATTATTCCCATTTGAATGTATGATAAACAATCGATTCTTGAAGGGGCCATGGCCCCGTGACTAATCGATTGTTTCCAATGCAATCAAATGGAATGAATACACTGTTGCCAGATTGCATGGATCCGCCGATGCATGTATGCACCACATGTACGTTTGGCAGCCCCAAACAACCCTATATTTGATCCCTTGATAGCAAAACTCTCGTACCACAGCAATTCTACACTACAGCCCTCTGTGCGCTCGAAACTCTTAAGTCCATTCAAGTTTTGGCAATCGAACGTACTTTGCTTCATTAATTGCAGGAGCCTTTCTACGAAGACCGGTTGATGTATGCAGGAGGGGAGGAAGCGGTGGGCTAACCCGCTAACATCATACGTCAGGACGGGGCGTTGGACAATAGAGGAAGAAGAAAATCCTTTATAGCACCGTCATCGCCTCGATATAACCATGGTCCAAGAGTTCAGGGACCAAATTAAGGTATCACTGTATTCATGGCGAGTTGGAAGCCGCACTTTCTCTAATTTGTACCTTTGATCTGATTGCTGATTTATAATATAGGTTTCTTTATATATAGGTACTTGACAGTCAAGACCATATCACTGCCATTGATGGCGCAGCTTGGAATATATATGTATACATATGATTCATCGGGTTAATGAAACGGGACTCGATAGAAGAGAAATTACGTTCCATTCGAACATCAACGTTGACTGATTAGCAGTGGCGGCTCGTGCAATCTGGCAACCATGCTTATTTTCCATTTAAACATATGCAAAAGTATCGATATCTTGGAGGTGCAATTGCACCTCCTGAATATCGATAGTTCTTCATATGTTCAAATGGAAAGAATACGTTGTTGCCATATTGTACGAACCGCCACTGCTGATTATAGTAGCGGTTCATGTGCATGGCAACAACGCATAGGCCATAGGTATCTATCTCCATTTAAAATTACGTAAAATAATCGATCTTGAGGGGATTCTTTGAATAGGGCTTTTGCAAACTTTTGCTATTTGGGATTGAAGGGTTGATTCTTGCATGAAAACCTGTAAAAATGACGATGAGTACTCTAAAAAATCACGAAATTCAATCTCAGAATCGGGCTTAATGGCGGAGAGATGCAGGTATCATGGGAGACTCCTATCTAAATGGGGCAGTTGCAAGGGTCTAAAATATTATGTGTTTTATAAAGAAAAAGATAGTACTTGATGAGTTGAGAACAATGGTGCCTTTGGTTTTTTCCTAAGTGTCCCGGTTTAGGAGCTACACACGTGTAAAGTTGAACAAAATTGTGTGTGTTGTGACAATGTGACATCACTATGCGGAACTCTCATTGAAAACAATGTATTTTGGGCCAAAATCTCATCTCCGGAGCAATGGGACATTATTAGAAACCAAAGGCATCTTTGTTCTCAGCTCATCGAGCACTTCCAGTTTCTTCATAAAAAATACAACACTTCAGACCCTTGCAACTGCCCCATTGAGACTTATCTCTATGTTTCCGCAGAGAAAGTGATATAATAGACAAGAATCTCCCATGATACCTGCGTTGAGCCGCCATTACGAACTTGCCGTTGTAGCATTTATTTGAGTTTATTACTGAATTTTGGACTTTCTTAGTGAGATTTGCTGATTTTTGCTGGTTTTTACACCAGAATGAACTATTCATTAGCTCTCAACGAAAATTTGGAAGAGCCCTATCCCTAAGAAATCGATACAGTCCGAAGGTCAAAAAGACATGCATGGTTGCCAAATAGCACAATAATACTAAAATAAATTACACGCGATTATCTGGCATCGCTGTTTCAAGTCCGATTGAATTGAAAAGAAACACAGTGTTGCCAGATGGAGGGTAAAAAGCCGTATCGTCCCCATTTAAATCAATGTAAAACGTACGGCTTTTTCACCCCAATCTGGCAACACTGAAGAAACATCAAAATAACGCTACACATACCAATACCACTTACACACACTGACACATGCTGGAGGATCATGTATCATGTATGCCGAGGACGCCGAGGTGGGTATACTGTATAGTATAGATAGATGCCGTTGCCTGCCTGTTGACTTGCTTTGCCGATCTTCTGGTGCATCCCCCTTCCTCGCTTTCACGATGGGTGCGCACTGCAGAGTATAGTTCAGCAACTACAGTTGCACTGGAAACGCAGACAGGGCAATGTTATAATTACCGTGAGTACCGCAAGTAACGTAAATACGGTCAACTTGAAATAACTTTCACTCTCTCGCGTAAACACGGTAGGTAGGTATACAATATAAATACCGTAGACCGCGGTTTAAGGGAAAGAGGGAAGGGGGAGGCCCGGCGCCTAATTATCCTTGATTTCTTACTGATCGGAGCGAATACTGCGAACAGTGATCTACAGGGTTGCCGTTTTGCTCGAATTCAATGGAATTCCCGAATTTAGCGATGAATCTCACTGGTAGAGTCACAGAATAATACAATCAGAAGGGAAACTCCCATAAGAGCCAATGGAAACAAGATTTGGAATTTACTGGCACAAACTGGCAACTGCGCCTACTCACTTCTCAAGATGGCGGACATGCTTTTTCAGGGTATACAACCAATCACAACTCGGCCAGTTGCCGAAGATCTGCCGAAGATTGCCGAAGATGCTCACTTTCGAACATGGCGGCCCGAAGTAAAGAATGTTTCAAAATGAATTAGAGTTTCCGTTCTGATTAGAGTATTCTGTGGTAGAGTGGTAGCACAGAATAATACAACTAGAACGGAAACTCAGTCGGATTTTGAAGCATTTCACGTCCGCCATGTTGGGATACAGGATGTTTACATCTGGATTCGTGCGCGAAAAAAAAAAATATACAGGACATGATCCGCGAAATTTTCATTCTGAAATGCCGCTAGAATAAAAGTGAGGCCGGAAACTTAAGATTTCTTTCCAGAATTTACAGAAATAAATGAGTTTCAACACAAATCACACTCGTCCACCATGTTGGGATATAGGACCATAGCGTTGCCTACTGGTGCCGTTAAATTCCCAACTTGCTTCCCCATTGGCTCTTATGGGAGTTTCCGTTTTGATTGTATTATTCTGCGGTGGTAGATCAAAAGATTAATCAAATCTTATTAGCTGATGAGCAGTATGACTTCATTGAAAATATTCTAATTCATTACCTTTTTGTCCGCCGATTGAATCACCGATGAATTTGCAGGTAATTCCGATTCTTTCGCGCTAAAAGGCAACAACGCTTTGTGTTCGATCTCGCCTTCCCGTAACTCTGGTCTTATTCAGGGCTGCCGTTTTGCGTATAATCAATGCTATTTTTCTATTAACCGATGATTCCACCGGTTGAGAAAAGATTACTCAGTTCAGTTCAGTGTATGACTGTAATGCACGAAAATACTCTGATCTGTAATCTTTCCTTAATCGGTGGAAACTCCGTTGATTAATTAAAATATCCGCAAGTTTCTTAAAGTCATCGACGACTCCACCGGTTGAGAAAAGATTACAGATGCGAGTATTTTAGTTTGTTACAGTCATGCACTGAACTAAACTGTGTAATCTTTACTCAACCGGTGGAATCATCGGTGAATTGAAAAATATCATTGATTATACGCAAAACGGCAGCCCTGCTTGCCAGTGTAACTGCTTGGCATTCTTAAAAGAATATCTATCTATACTTCGGAAATACGGTATGATGGGAAATGGCCGTAGGCCTTCGAAGTTCTAAAACTGGAAGCTAAAATCATTCTTGCTATGATCTCCTCGGAAATGTTTAAAACCCCTTTTCATTATTTAACGACTGCGAATAAAGACTGAATTTTTCGGAGGATTTTCCCGAAGTAGGGAGAAAATGTCGAAATATTTCAATTCTCGTCATTTCATGCCACGTTTCACAAAAATTGGCCGAAAACAAATAATACCCTGATAAAAATTTTCATCAAAAAACATCAAAAAAATCTCAGCATGAGATTTGGAATCTTAATCCATGATGATCTCATGATGAGAATAAATATAATCATGTCGAGCTCAGCATGAGATCATCATGAAATCAGTTGATCCAAATCTCATATGCTATGATTATTTTGATGATTTTTACCAGGGATAGTTCACATTTAAGTCAAGAATTTGCCCCCAGCCCGGATTTTGGGGTCGAGGTTTTAACCCCCCCCCCCCTTCCCCAATCCACCAGGAAAATTTATTGCCCTCGCCCATGAATCCATATCACTATGAATATCTTGCATGCTTGATGCAGAGCATAGTATCTGATTCGAACGCTTGTTTCCAACTCGTTAGAAATCCGTGCATATAATATATAATATCAAAATACTAAACAGACAAAATTCCAACTTCATTGTGTAAAGTTAATCTTGTTGCTTTTGCTATTTGAGGTTTCATCGGTCATAAATCTTAACCCTGTCACACTGGATTTCGACCAAAACTATACCCAACCATCAGATCACCCTTCCAAATCCCAACGAATGCAAATCGTCAGCGACACTTATACAGCCAATTATTGGTATTAAAGCTAAAGATTATTCAAACTGAAAGCTGTATAATCTCTTGCTTTTGAATATTTGCGGTTGAGTAATTTCCTTCATTGCCAGATCGTGACAGGTATCTAAATCTTCCTCTTAAATCCGTTGGAAAATATAGGCTGCAATTTACTCGTGAAATCCCATTACATTTTTTATTGTATATTTCTCTCAGTTTTGATCAATGACCGAGGCATGTAGAGATAAACCCCTGCTGGATATTGGATTCCAGTTTTACGAGCCCTACAGAAATTGTTCCATACAAATCTTGATTTTAGGTTAGAAATTAAAATGATAGAGATTTAAGAATCTGGCCTGGTTTGGTTCATTGTTAGTTCGGAGAAAATGGACGGAGATTTTTGTCATTCCGGAGCAATGCAATTATACTGAATAAAAAGAACCCAAAGTCTATCTGTAAAAGGTGATACACTTGCAAAGTCGTTCGAAAAATGTTGACATTTCAATAACTCGAAATTAAACGGGCCAATCGTCACATTCCGAATAAGCCATCGACTTGCTCGATCGATATGTGTCATCGATTGATGTATTGAACGTGTCATTTCCAGTCTAAAAAAAAGTTGTGATTTTCTTTCGTTTACAACCCGTCCACACTGATTGTGAGAGAAATGTTCTGACGGCAAAGCCAAGAATTTTACAAGGCCAGAAATTCTAATTCAAAATGTCAGATTTATTCTTGAAATCAGCAGAAACTCTGGTAAAAATATCTTACAGGCCAATTCAAATCACCTGCACTTCTGGTAATTTCAGAGATCAATTCTGGCGATTTGATACAGCATTTCTGGCCTCGTAAAATTCTTGCCTTTGTCGCCAGAATTTCTGAGTATAGGGGTATAACAATGTTTTTTCGGGGACTATTTGTAATCATTCGGATTGCCGCACGGTTGTGGCCAAATAATTTTTTCCGTGCAAGAATGCTAATTTTTTTTTACATTTTACATCAGAATGATTGATAGTCCATTTGTTCACCCATAGCAAAACCTTACTAGAGCTCAAAGAAACAAAGGCAGGAGGCAGAAAGGGGCGGGGGTAACCCATTTTAAAGAAGTGCATGCTGCAGACGCATAACAATTACATGTATAGATATACATTGCATCATTTGGAACAAATGTAACTTTATAGTAACTGGGTAAAAGGAGAGGTAACATAATCCAGTTTGATGGTTAGATACTTGGGTAATGTTGAATAATTTCAATCAATGTTGCCGATTGGATGTGTTATCAACATAGTTTTGCATCGAATTACCTGAGACCCATCGAAAGACCCACGTTTATAGTATAACTGCGAATAGAGGAGGGGTTTTTTCTACGGTTACGAGGGCGGTTTATCTTAAAGCGCTCTGATTGAACGATCGAATTGGCTTCCTATAAGCTTCACCAAAAGACCTTTCAACAAGTTTGCTCTTGATGCTTCTCATAAAGAGTAAGCGTTGATCGATGATGAAGCTCAAAAGTCAGTGAGTCATCAATCAAAATTTTTACTAAAGCTCAAAGGATCCCGTGGTCGATCTAAAAATCTTTCAAGGGGGAGGAAGGGGGCTTAAACCTACTTTTTCAACAAAACGCCCAAAATTTTCTCAAAAATCCCTTCGTAGCCAGTGTAAAAATTTGTTTCATGGGGGGGGGGGGGTGTAGTACAGCCCCCCCCCCCCCCCCCCGATATGATCGTTAGACTTCGAGTGATGATGATTTTCTTTTCAGTGTACAATGATTCATTTAAAAAAAAAAAAAAAAAGCTCAGAGTTTATTATACTCTAATTACTATTAGTTATCGTTGACTGAAATGTTTGTGTTCTTATCTTATCGTCTAATTTGCTAGCTTGCTTATAGACAATGATTAGACATTCGTCTAATTTAATTAAATGCTCAATTGGACAGAATGCGTAAATTCAATGCATTTTTATTCCTTTCTGAAGAATAGGGCAGTTGCAAAGGTCTGGAGTGTTGTTTTTGCAAAGAAAATGAAAGTACTTGATGAGTTGAGAACAAAGATGCCGTTGGTTGCTAACTGTTGTAAAAGTCCCACTGTTCCGGAGATGAGATTTTGGCCTAAAATACATTGTTTTAAATGGTAGTGACAACACTACGGTCTACGCTCATGATTTTTTTACAACTTTACACGTGTGTACACAGTGTATCTCCAAAACTGGAACACTTAGGAAAAAACTGAAGAGACCATTGCTCTCAGCTCATCGAGTAGTATCATTTTCTTTGTAAAAAAAAAAAAAAAAAAAAAAAAAAAAAAAAACTATTTCAGACCCTTGCACTTGCCCCATTTAGTATGTTTCACATTTCCTGACACCACGAATGACAGCTAGTGATTCAGACAGTGTTTTCAACCTGATATACGACTGGAGAATACCGTAAAAATGATGTAACTGCCCATTTTTAAGTTTTACCCAGTCGTTTCTCAATTGCGGAACTGTCTTCTCTTTTAATGCACGTGCGTTTACAAAAAAAAAAAAAAAAAAAAAAAAAAAAAAAAAAAAAAGCTATTGCAGGTAAGAAGTGCCTGAGTATCTCCACAGGCAATTTTATTACTTATTACAATTAAAAATATTACTTATTTTTTTGTTTGTTTATAAGCCAGAGCGCGAATTGTTCCGCCTGCCACTGAAACGGGAAGAGGACGGGACCGGCCAAATACTGTGAATCCAGTCGGTCCACCGATTGCTGTTTCTTCAGACCAACTGTGAACTGAGAATCCTAGCGAGTCATACCAGTCACCCGTTCCATCCTGCACCTGATAGCGGCGGCTCACACAATGTGGCAGCAAAGAATTATTTTCATTTAACCCTTTACTGCGCGATTTTTTTTTTCGTTCGAAAACATGAATTTTCAATTGATTTTGACTCAAAATGAAAGGGAAAAATAGTGAAAAAATTCCTAGAATTAATTCTTGCCCCCAAGAGATCTACAAAGTACTAAATTTAACATGGGCCAGTATAGGGAGAAAATCAAGGTCAAACGGTTAAATATGTTTTCAAATGCTCAGATGGTGCCCTACATGGGGCCTTGTTTTTTCAGACTTCGGTGAAAAATCAAAACTTTTCCTCGATATGTGCCGGATGGATGACGACATGGAAAAATATGATATTTTAACTTTAAGAGTTCAAAATGGAGGAAATATATTATGTGCCTCAGGGGTGCCACGGCGCAGTTAAGGGTTAAATCAACGTAAAATAATCGATCTTTAGGAAATTCTCTGAATCTCCGAGAAATCGATACTTTTTCATCGATTCAAATGGCAAAAAAAATATGGTTGCCGAATAGCACAAGTCGGCACTGTCCGTGCCATCATTTTTCACGAATTAAAAAAGAAGCCTCCAATTTCGTTCATAATAGGCAAAATGCTGTTTCTGTGAGAAATTAGAGTCTTAAATTGACCAAAAAACAGTCTATGATAAACGCGCAATGCTCAACAGATGTGTGAACCGGTTCTGCGCTGGAAAAAGGAAGAAAAAAAATCTACTAGAATCGGCAACGCTGCAGGTCTATGTACCAATAGTGCACTGTCGCTGGAACTGTCGCTCAAGTCATAGAACGGTGCCAAAATTGTGACAAGGTTATCATGCATGCCTGAATGATAAAGCGAGTAAAAAAGAAACGCGATTACCGCGGATTATTACCTTCGCTCGCCCTCCTATCGACTATCGACTATCAATTAAGTATCGGCTATTGATTTTGTGCGATCCATGCACAGTATGCACGAAAGGGAAAATGAGAGAATATTTAGGATAATGCATGTTGGTATTTAATTGCGTCACATTCATTTTCGAAGGAACTTGCGTCGCACGAAAGTTCGAAGGGGAAAACGGTGATTATACGTGTTTTGGATGTGTGACGAGCTACGAGTTTGGGGAATTCATTGAAATCTCAAACGCGCTTTTTCGTGATTTCTAAGCTATTTTTAGGGTCTATTAGTTCCAATTATTGACACCCCATTGTACTATCGACGAATTAAAGATTGTCGCGAAATGTTCACTCATTTTCAGTTATAGGTGTGAGTTTGGGACTGATCTGTAACGGCTCTCTTGCCCCGCCCACACTGGCCTTTCGCCTGAAAGGTGTATGAGGTGTAAGAGGAGTATGAAGAGTGGTCGAACTGGAACCTTGAAGGCGAAGCTTAGCTCGTAAAAATCTCGCGACAATCTTTCATTCGTCGATAGTACTTACTAAGTCAACAGTTTTTAGCCAAACTTGATGGTTCTAAATACGAAAAGGCAAAATCACCCATTTGAAGACCGGCCGTCAGCACTTGCGCGCGAGCGTGCTTCAGGAAGGTTCTTTAGAATTTTCTGACTTTAACACTAAAAATGAAGCCGGGACATTGGAAATTGGAAATTCTTATAACTTCCGGTGCGAGTGGGGCATATGATAAGTCTCGCTCGCACTCATCCAGCTTATAGCGAAATGTCCCTTTAAACTTTCAGCATCAATTCCTAGTCAATTCTGTCCTTTTCGGGCTCAAAAAATTCTTTAAAATGAACAAATACCAGCGGTATTTGATTTTGAATATATTTCCATTTTCTCAATTTAAAATGCCAAAACGTGACATTCCCAAGAAAAGACTTGTGGTGATATCCATAGGATTGGAACTTAGACAAGTTTCGCTGGTTTCATCTTGCATCGCCTTAAAATTTTGTCGCTCCATCGCTGGAGGATCCAGCCTTCCCGAAGGGGGGACTTGGGATTATCGCTCCCCAGTGACCCCCTCTTCTTTTCTCTCTCTTTCTTTTCCCCTTTTTTGGCCGAACCCGGCGAGGGCGATCGCCCCCTCCTCCTGTAACCGTCAATGAATTCAATGGGAGAGGGTCGTTAAAAACGAAATTAAAACGAATGGAAGTCAAAAATAAAAAAAAAATGTGTAATGGAAAAAATCCTCGAAAATGGATGTAAAGCAGTTTTTCATAAGTTCCTCGCCTCGGAGGTGACGTCAAACAATGGGTGAGGGAGGGGGGGGCGAATGGAATCCAAAACCTCGAACAAAAACCAACGAAAAAATTCAAAGGTACAGAAGTAACTCACCGGTACAAAACGAAATCCGAGAAAAAACTCCACTCTTTAAGCTCCTTTTGGGCACAGTCGCACTTTCAAACGATATCAATCAAACGCACCAAAAAAACAAACAAACAAACAAAAAAAAAACTAAAATACCGATTCACTAAAAACGACACACACAAGAGACGGACGTCTCGTCTCACCGACTGAAATGATACGACCGTGTTCACCGTAAGGTCCGAGCAATACTTCCCTCTCCCTGTGGATCTTGCGTACCAATTTTTATTTTTTCAAGCGAGAAAGAAGATAGCACAAATGAATGCGCGCGAGAGAAATAGAGTGATAGAGAGAGCATAAAATACACTCAGTGTGCACTATCGCGAACTGTGTTGGTCGCCTGCCTCTTCCTCTGTCAGCGTATAGATGCCTCGCTCCTCTATCTGGTACTGGTACTACAACTACAAACTACTGGAGTACAAACATTTCGCCACGCCAAGTGGAAGTCTCCGAGCCGCGCGCGCACCGCTTTTTTGAAGTCTCTCGAAGGAAGGAATGAAACGGTCGTACACCCGAACAGCGAACACTGGACGCCGAACTCGCAAGTGACTATAGTAGTGGCCAGAAGGGCGGGCGGGATGATGCAGGATGGCGGAGTACGAGAGCGCGAGAAGGCGAGAGGGAGCCGCAGTTAGTGGCTGAAAGAGCAGAGCGCGTTCGATGACGCGATCTGGCGATGGTAATGTGTGAGCGAGGGGTTATCAAACGCTGCGCTGCTGAGCGCTGAGAAACGATTATAGGTAGGTAGGAATAATGCACGCGCGCACTGCTCAGTCCTTCTCTAAATCTAAAATCTCCACTATACAGCATCACTAGTGCTGATGAGATGGAGATGAGCTATTTAGAGTCGAGAGGTTCATGGATTCCGAATTAAAAGTGCGTTAAGCCGACAACTTGATTTTTGATCTGCATGCGACTTGGTGTTGGTGCTTGTGTATTGATGTATGTACTGCCAAGGACCAGAAAAGTTTGGGAGAGGGGATCTTAAACCAGAGTTGGGCAAATGGGATGATAATCGATTGCACGATTACCGAGTAATCGTAATCGTCGTTTTTTCTGAGGGTGATTTTATGGTAATCAGGGCTGATTTTTTTACAAGCCACCCATCCTAATAGTTGCAGACGAATTTGATCTAATCGAAAAGACCCTAAACTTTACTATTTATTTGTAAAGAATACATTTAATGTAAGTATACCATCCAAAGGTTTGACGATTACCGATTACCCAGTAATTGTGTAATCGATTACACTCCAATTTGCCCAACTCTGTCTTAAACTATGACGGGCGTGCACAGAATAAACAGAAGAAACACTTTGGTAGCGCTGACAGAACCTTTATTGGTATAAAAAAAAGCCCATGCAAACGACTTTAGTTGAGCTAACCAAATCTTTGGTTTATTCAGCAAAATTTCTTTAACTAGGCGTACAAAACTTTTGATTTGCTTTACAAGACTCTTTCGCTGGGTCATTGTTCTATCAAAGATTTTGCAGCGATACCAAAGCGTTTTTATCTGATTTTTCTGTGTAGAAGCCATAATCAGGAGCCTAATGAAGTTGAATGTACAATGTATATACGAAGTCAGACTGAAGTTTAAAATGATCATGGGACGTTTCAAGGCTCAAACGGCACTCTTTCTCAGCCTTTGAACGAAAAAATTCGGCAAGCACACAACCAAGCAAAGACAAAAGCGACGAAAACGAGACAGGTAAACAACCGTGGCGTTTGAGCCAGTAGCGTCGCGTGCCATCGGGCAACAATGCAACTGCTCCATTGAAACTCATTAAATATATCGAATTTTCATTGTAATATCACTGTGCACCCCCTGAATTCGATATTTTACATGAGTTTAAATGAATAGAATACATTGTTGCCGAATTGCACGCGACGCCACTGGTTTGAGCCTCGAAACGTCCCACGATCATTTTATTTTATTTTAATTAATATTTTAGCTTTGATCCTGTTTTGTTCTTTTTTATATTGTGAATTTTCGGGCTACTTGTGTAATTCTGTTGTTGTTACTGAAGTTTAACCGATTCCCCGAAACCGCCTTGCCGTCTTGCCGACCAATTAGATACAAGGATTCTCGTAAAGTGTGTTTACCCTAAGCATACTTACGTGGATGGGACTCGGAATCGGAGTCTCGAATAACATTGAATTTTGCATACCTCGAGGCGAAAAACCATAAAAAATGCCTGAGGACCAGTAAATATTGTTCAAAACTGATTTCAGGTGTCATAGTTCTGTCAGAAATTGATATTATAATTACTGTTTGAGTTGCAATCCAAGCTCTAAGCCGGATCAGCTCTCCCGAAATTGACCTTTCAGAAGAGCTCCCATTGTAATATACTTGATTTTAACTGCAATAATTAAACCAATATATATGACTGTGTGATCCCATTTGGATTGCGTTGTCGAATGATAGAGGGCGTCAAAGTTTAATCCCGTGGACTTCTTCCTCACTTTTCCTCACGTATCTCGATTCTTTGTCGAGACTTATACAAGTAACTACTCGTACATATCGGTGTTGGTTTGGTATTCTCTCAGAATGAAGGAGCTCCGCTCGCTCTCTTCGGACATTCAATTACTTTCATATCATTTTACACCAGTGGCGTAGCTTGCAATTTGGCAACGTTGTTCATTGTTCGTACTTTGTTCATTTAAGCCCATGTAAAAGGTCGAAAGCGAAGGTGTTCACCGAACACCCAATACTTCGATCTTTTTCATGGGTTTAAATGGACAAACTGCAACGTTGCCAAATTGCACGCTACCCCACTGTTTCACACTTAACTACGACCCCGCAGGTTGATTTGTCGATATTAGATGCGCCAGTTCGTGACTTTTATGTAACTATTCCTACGTATCGGTGTTGGTTTGGTATTATCTCAGAATGAAGGAGCTCCCTCTCTTCGGACATTCAATTAGTTTCATATCATTCCTCGCTTAACTACGACCTCGCAGATGTTGCGTTGGTCTGTCGATATTAGATGCGTCAGTTCGTGACTTTTATGTTACTATTCCTACGTATCGGTGTTGGTTTGGTATTATCTCAGAATGAAGGAGCTCCCTCTCTTCGGACATTCAATTAGTTTCATATCATTCCTCGCTTAACTACGACCCCGCAGATGTTGCGTTGGTCTGTCGATATTAGATGCGCCAGTTCGTGACTTTTATGTAACTATTCCTACGTATCGGTGTTGGTTTGGTATTCTCTCAGAATGAAGGAGCTCCCTTTTCGGACATTCAATTACTTTCATAATGTTCTCAACTCCGACCGCGACCCCGCGGTTTCGTCTGTCGATATTGGATGCACCATTACTTGATTCATTAACGGCTCATCGCAGCGGCACTTTCGTACTGAGCTGCTGGGAATGTTTATGACCCAAGAAGATAGCAGGCGAGAAAAGTGTACATTTTTAAGAAAAATGTTATTACGTAAGTAATAAGTTCCTTCAAGAAAATAATTAATTACAGTTACTCCTCAACGTTGAAGACCGGACACACTTGATGCTGAATTTTGATGAAACAATTTGAACCTAAGTGAATCTAGGGTTTCATTTTCTTTAGCCTCATAAATTAAGACGCACAACTCACGAGCAATCTTTTGCCTACAAGCTCGAGGTCATCTTTCGATCTGATTTTTGAATCGAAAATAACCGAGTCTTCCATTGCTGGACGTTTCTTGCATTAATAGTGATAGAGTTTTGCCTTTACGGATGCTATACATATGAACGACGGTGTCTTACCCTAAAATCACTCGCAAAAATATTGGGTGACATTCATTTGGGCGAAAACGGTTAAAATTGTTACAATTGGGTGAGAAAAATCATTTCATTTGGACGACCGGCATAACAAAGGAAAAGTAAGGGAAGTATTAACTGTAGTCAGATATATCATTTCATTTGGGCGACACGGGTATACAGGGAAGTACTAAGTATATGGAAAGTACGTAAGTATTTATATGTATATATAGTGAAATTAAATCGAAAAAAGCTAACCTTTCTATCTATGATATCGATGATTTGAGATGTGCGTGGATGAAGGGCTCCACCGAAAAACGTTACAAGCGACGAAAAACACGGAAGTGGTTTTTCAGCGGGAAAACGTTGCATATACGTGGCGAAATTCCAAACCCATATTAGGGAAATACGACACGAAAGTAAGCGAAAGACATAAGCGCGTAAGGCGTAAGTAAGTCATTCATTTTTTTCATTTCCCCGAAAGTTGTGCAAAATGAATGTGTAACGTTTTTCGGTGGAGCCCTTCGATTGTTTTATAGATGATATTTGCGATTGGTTGACAAAAAGTTCTCAAAATCTGCTTCAGTCACAGAAGCATAGTCTAAGAGCCTCTCCCTTCTTTCTCTGATCGATAGTGTCAATATTTTACGTGGATAATTTTTGGAGGGTAAAAGGCCCTTGTTGTGAGAGGCTATGAAAGCTTTCAGGACCGTTAGTTGTGCGGGGAGCCTCAGAAGGGGAGCCGGCCCAAATATATGGAGAAAACCGAACTAAAATGAAGTAGATATCTTCAATGTAACTTGTAAATTTTTTGATATTTTCGTGGTTATGAGCGGGAGCAATTAGCTGAAGATCCACTTAGGCATCTATTACCTACTTTACTGGGAGGTAAAAATCTAAGCCCGAAAAAATTAGTCAACCATATTCCAAGTTCCGAATTTACATTTTTATACGCATGTAGCTAATAGCTTTCACTTCGAATTTGTCGGCTAAAGATCTCTCACTCATCGCAAAAATTTCACACAATTGTGATTACCTCACCTCACCTCATACATCTTACTATCTACTCGTCTAGTACATAGGTTACAGTACATACTGTCTCCAGTATACGGGCTCGCCCAAATGAAGTTCAATTTTCTCCTGTTTTGCTTCCCCTCCGTTTGCCCGAACGAAACGATTTTTAGGGCTCGCCTAAACGACAATCGCCCAAATGACATACGCCTAAAATATTATACACAGTCTGCGCTCATGAGTTCTGTCCCCCGCTGAAGAGAGAATCAGAGAGGTAAAATCATGATCAGACCATAACGACAAACTCTACTCAAAATCAGTAAGCAGATCCCATGACACAACCAATATAGACACTGCAGTGAGTTTTTGGTAACTTGTCGGGTCTTTCCAGGACATTTTTGGGGGGTTTTCCAGGTTAAGTATGGGTGCAATTTTGACAAACTTAACCCCTTATAGGCCAAGCCCGAGTATTCTCGTTTTTCGTCTCAACTCTGTTTCATATTGTTTGGGTCTTCATTCGGGATAAAAGCCATGAACAATGGGTACGTTTCATACTTTTGCTACAACAATATAGAGCCTTGATTCTTATGTCAAATTCGGCGAAAATAACGATGCGCACATTAAAAACGTTCAAAATCCACTCATTAACTCAGGAAATCACTTCAATTTCAAACAACCCGCGCTACACTAGACACTATATTTGCACCGGTATACTACTACAAAGACGGAACCACCGTGCACAAGTAAGCAACATCGTTGCTACAAAATGATGGAATTTCTTTTTTAATACGTGAAATATAAGCTGCATTTGCTGTCTGGTCTTTTCGGTTTATCAAAGATTACAAAAAAATATGAGAAATGTACGCATCTAAACGAAACATTCCAATGTTTGTAAGTTCTGTTCATGTTTACATAAGCGAGATGGTTCCATCTATGTAGTTGTAAGTCGGTGACATAGTGTCTAGTGTAGCGCGGGTTGTTTGAAATGGAAGGCATTTTCTGAGTTAATGAGTGGATTTTTAAAGTTTTTAATGTGCACTTAGTTATTTTCGCAGAATTTTACGTTAGAAACAATGAGTTATATTGATGTAGCAAAAGTACGCAACAGACCCATTATCGATGAAAACTCTTACAAAATAAAGTTTCGTCGGGCGCCTTCAATTCTTCGTATAGGCAATTCCAGCTTCCCCGAGTACGAACAGTTAACTACCTTCCCTAAGAAAAACGGATCGGGCGTTATTTTGAATTAACCTGGTCGTTGAAGGGTTAAGCTAGTTGTATTCTCCTAATTTTTTCTGCATTTTTTTTTTTTTTTTTTTTATGTAGACAGATACTTTTTGTTTCAATTTATTGTTCCTGGCTCACATCAGACTAAGATTCCCTCGACTATAGTGGTGGATGGCCCCGTCCAATTCCACGATCGACGCTCAAAGTGGATGGCGCGGCCCGCGGGGACCAGCTAGTGCGGCCTGCAACGGACCTGCGGTCGTGGTGGTATGGCGTTCGCAACGTCTCGCGTAGCGTCGCGTCGCGTCGCCGAGCCACATCACTGAGCGAGCGGCCGGGCTGCGGGAGTGCGGAGCGAGGCACTTGTTACGTAGGTCATCGGTTACGTGTTCGTTACGATGATGAAAGTGAAATGACTTCTACTTCTACTTCTTCCACCTCTTCCACCAACATCTAAACTCCCTGCATTGCGTCCTGCGTGTCCGCATCCGATCCGACTCTGCGCATGCTAGACTCTGTGCGGCGCAGCATATAGGTATACTTACACTAGTGGATCCAGGCATTTCTCTCTCTCCCTCCCTCCCTCTCTTTCTCTCTCTCCCCTCCCTTATTTCTCCTTCTTTTATCCCTGTATTACTCTGTCTCACTCTCTCTCTTTCTCTCTCTTTTTTACGTAAAAAAATATTTCTTTACTTAATTTTTATCTATTTATTAATGTATGTATCTATTTATTCATTTATTTAATAATCTATTGCATTTCTTCATTCATCTTCAAATCTATGCATTCTCTTGTATCTTATTCGGTTGTACCTCACGAGAGCCAAGAGACTAAATAGAAATGAAGATTGACGACAGATTAGTCTGAATTCTGCTTTTTGGACGGAAATGCTGATTGTTTTTATACTATGTCAATTAATTTACTGTAAAGTTCAATTTTACTTTGTTATTATCTTTAGAATATTGTTTGTATTTGCGTCAAAAATAAAATTCTCTCTCTCTCTCTCTCTCTCTCTCTCTCTCTCTCTCTTCCGCTCTCTTCCTTTTTTCTTTCTCTCTCTCCCCCTCTCTCTTTCTCTTTTCTCTCTCTCCCTTCCTTTTTTTCTTTCTATCTCTCTTTCTCTTTCTCTTTTTTTTCTTTATTGTATTTTCTTTTTCTTTTCTTCTGTTTGTAGAATTTTCTTTGTGATTCATTTTTACTACTATTTAATTTTGTTTCGTTAAGTTAATTTTTTGCTGGTTAAGTGTAAGAAAGGGTTTTGAGCCCTAACTTTGCCTTCCTTAGTTTTAATTTCTTTATTTTTTGTCTAATTATTGAATAAAAAACCGTATCATCATCACCATCATCTCTCTCTCTCTCTCTCTCTCTCTCCTCTCTCTCTCTCCTCTCTCTCTCTCTCCTCTCTCTCTCTCTCTCTCTCTCTCTCACTCACTCTCTCTCTCTCTCTCTCTCTCTCTCTACTCATTTAAGCGCACGCGTTGGAAAAGGATAGAGGGAGAGGACCCCTACTTGTCTGTGCTCCTATCTCCATCTTCTTCATGTGCGCCCAAATGGGCGAAGAGGCAAAGAGAAACAAACAGTGCAGTAGCAAGGGTCTGAAATTGTGTGGTTCTTATATAAATAAAATGAAAAATCTCAATGAGCTGAAAGCCAAGGTGCCTATAGGGGTTTCCCTAAGAGTCCTGGTTTTGAAGATGCGCTCGCGTAACTTTGCAAAATTTGT